>OU696696.1:139332470-139334894 GCA_916050605.2 Platycheirus albimanus | reverse complement strand
TGTGTGTGTGTGTGTGTGTGTGTGTGTGTGTGTGTGTGTGTGTGTGTGTGTGTGTGTGTGTGTGTGTGTGTGTGTGTGTGTGTGTGTGTGTGTGTGTGTGTGTGTGTGTGTGTGTGTGTGTGTGTGTGTGTGTGTGTGTGTGTGTGTGTGTGTGTGTGTGTGTGTGTGTGTGTGTGTGTGTGTGTGTGTGTGTGTGTGTGTGTGTGTGTGTGTGTGTGTGTGTGTGTGTGTGTGTGTGTGTGTGTGTGTGTGTGTGTGTGTGTGTGTGTGTGTGTGTGTGTGTGTGTGTGTGTGTGTGTGTGTGTGTGTGTGTGTGTGTGTGTGTGTGTGTGTGTGTGTGTGTGTGTGTGTGTGTGTGTGTGTGTGTGTGTGTGTGTGTGTGTGTGTGTGTGTGTGTGTGTGTGTGTGTGTGTGTGTGTGTGTGTGTGTGTGTGTGTGTGTGTGTGTGTGTGTGTGTGTGTGTGTGTGTGTGTGTGTGTGTGTGTGTGTGTGTGTGTGTGTGTGTGTGTGTGTGTGTGTGTGTGTGTGTGTGTGTGTGTGTGTGTGTGTGTGTGTGTGTGTGTGTGTGTGTGTGTGTGTGTGTGTGTGTGTGTGTGTGTGTGTGTGTGTGTGTGTGTGTGTGTGTGTGTGTGTGTGTGTGTGTGTGTGTGTGTGTGTGTGTGTGTGTGTGTGTGTGTGTGTGTGTGTGTGTGTGTGTGTGTGTGTGTGTGTGTGTGTGTGTGTGTGTGTGTGTGTGTGTGTGTGTGTGTGTGTGTGTGTGTGTGTGTGTGTGTGTGTGTGTGTGTGTGTGTGTGTGTGTGTGTGTGTGTGTGTGTGTGTGTGTGGTGTGGTTGTGCTGTGTGTGGGTGTGTGTGTGTGTGTTTGTGTGTTTGGGTGTGTGTGGGGGTCTGTGTGTTTGTGTGTGTGGGGGTGTGTGTGTGTGTGTGTGTGTGTGTGTGTGTGTGTGTGTGTGTGTGTGTGTGTGTGTGTGTTGTGTGTGTGTGTGTGTGTGTGTGTGTGTGTGTGTGTGTGTGTGTGTGTGTGTGTGTGTGTGTGTGTGTGTGTGTGTGTGTGTGTGTGTGTGTGGTGTGTGTGTGTGTGTGTGTGTGTGTGTGTGTGTGTGTGTGTGTGGTGTGTGTGTGTGTGTGTGTGTGTGTGTGTGTGTGTGTGTGTGTGTGTGTGTGTGTGTGTGTGTGTGTGTGTGTGTGTGTGTGTGTGTGTGTGTGTGTGTGTGTGTGTGTGTGTGTGTGTGTGTGTGTGTGTGTGTGTGTGTGTGTGTGTGTGTGTGTGTGTGTGTGTGTGTGTGTGTGTGTGTGTGTGTGTGTGTGTGTGTGTGTGTGTGTGTGTGTGTGTGTGTGTGTGTGTGTGTGTGTGTGTGTGTGTGTGTGTGTGTGTGTGTGTGTGTGTGTGTGTGTGTGTGTGTGTGTGTGTGTGTGTGTGTGTGTGTGTGTGTGTGTGTGTGTGTGTGTGTGTGTGTGTGTGTGTGTGTGTGTGTGTGTGTGTGTGTGTGTGTGTGTGTGTGTGTGTGTGTGTGTGTGTGTGTGTGTGTGTGTGTGTGTGTGTGTGTGTGTGTGTGTGTGTGTGTGTGTGTGTGTGTGTGTGTGTGTGTGTGTGTGTGTGTGTGTGTGTGTGTGTGTGTGTGTGTGTGTGTGTGTGTGTGTGTGTGTGTGTGTGTGTGTGTGTGTGTGTGGTGTGTGTGTGTGTGTGTGTGTGTGTGTGTGTGTGTGTGTGTGTGTGTGTGTGTGTGTGTGTGTGTGTGTGTGTGGTGTGGTGTGTGTGTGTGTGTGTGTGTGTGTGTGGTGTGTGTGTGTGTGTGTGTGTGTGTGTGTGTGTGTGTGTGTGTGTGTGTGTGTGTGTGTCTGTGTGTGTGTGTGTGTGTGTGTGTGTGTGTGTGTGTGTGTGTGTGTGTGTGTGTGTGTGTGTGTGTGTGTGTGTGTGTGTGTGTGTGTGTGTGTGTGTGTGTGTGTGTGTGTGTGTGTGTGTGTGTGTGTGTGTGTGTGTGTGTGTGTGTGTGTGTGTGTGTGTGTGTGTGTGTGTGTGTGTGTGTGTGTGTGTGTGTGTGTGTGTGTGTGTGTGTGTGTGTGTGTGTGTGTGTGTGTGTGTGTGTGTGTGTGTGTGTGTGTGTGTGTGTGTGTGTGTGTGTGTGTGTGTGTGTGTGTGTGTGTGTGTGTGTGTGTGTGTGTGTGTGTGTGTGGTGTGTGTGTGTGTGTGTGTGTGTGTGTGTGTGTGTGTGTGTGTGTGTGTGTGTGTGTGTGTGTGTGTGTGTGTGTGTGTGTGTGTGTGTGTGTGTGTGTGTGTGTGTGTGTGTGTGTGTGTGTGTGTGTGTGTGTGTGTGTGTGTGTGTGTGTGTGTGTGTGTGTGTGTGTGTGTGTGTGTGTGTGTGTGTGTGTGTGTGTGTGTGTGTGGTGTGTGTGTGTGTGTGTGTGTGTGTGTGTGTGTGTGTGT